>QVTF01005123.1:0-29425 GCA_003573665.1 Oxygymnocypris stewartii
ATCGTCGTTGCTTGAGGCTTAGACCTTCAGAATGATATATAGTTTGTCAAGATTAATGTTGTCCCATTTCATTTCATATATTTGTAAACAATCACATATGCAAACAGAGAGTGTTCAGTGCGCTGGCGTCCTGGTGCAGGCTAACAGGTTAAAACTAATTACAGTAGGGATTATGCTATTAGTACTGATGTGAGAGACATTTTGACCTGTTATATTATGGTGTATTGTTAACAAGTTGTAAGGAGTAAGGAGGTCATGGTAATATGATACAACAGTTAATTTGCCATAGAGCGTACAGTGCATGTATCATTTTAGTCAATATTCAGATCATATTGTTTTCCAAACCACATCAATCTTAAGAAAATTACTCTTAAGATTGTATATTATTGTAGGCAAATCATATGCCTGATGTATTTAGATGTGCATGATTCTTAGGCTTAGTTTTTGGCTCAAGAACCGTTCACGCTTAAATCTTTGCCTAGCGTGACTTGTATGGTAATCCAATCCGATGTGACACGGCAGTGAACTGATCAGAGTCTCTTTCTCAGGAATCGTGGAGCTGGGAAGCACAGGAAAACAGGACACACACTGGAGGATCTCTGGAGGGGTTCTGGGAGACAATAAGGTAAGTAAGTCACAGGTAAGATAGAAAAGAGTCAGGTAGTGTTCAGGGTAGTGAACGTAGACCGGACGATGAGTGTCAGAGAGCGTGTGGTACTTATTGGGAGTGCTGATGAGAGGTTGCAGGTGCTGGTGATTAGAACTCAGGTGACTGTGATCTGTGATTGTTGTTTGCCGCGGCGTGACTGAGACTGTGACTCTCTGACACTACCCACCCCACCCCCCCTCCTCCAGGGGCAGCTCCTGACGCCCTTACACGGCGACGGGGCGACCCCGGCCTCTGGGTGCGGGACGATTTGGATGGATGTGGTGGAACTCCTGTAACAGAATGGGGTCTAGGATATCGTCCCGGGCCACCTAGGACTGCTCCTCGGGTCCGTATGCCTCCCAGTCCACGAGGTACTCCAGCCGGCCACCCCGTTGCCGCGAGTCCCAGATGTTGCGGACCTGGTAGACTGACGGTTGATCCAGAATTTGGAGGAGGAGGCTCGTCCGGCTCATGCTGATCTGGGGTAAGAGAAGAACATGGTTTAAGTAGGGAAACGTGGAATGTGGGATGGACACGATACCTGGGGGAAGTTGGAGCCGGTAGGTAACCTCATTGATCTGCCTCTGGATCTTGAAAGGAATAATGTAGCGGGGACTCAGCTTCTTGCAGGGCAGGCGGAGTCGTATGTCTCGGGTGGACAACCACACCCGGTCTCCAGGGTGGTAGAGGGGAGTGGGAGCGCATCGGATATCCGCAAATTCCTTGTGTCTCTGCACTGCCCGTTGGAGGTGGATGTGGGCTGAGTCCCACACTCTCTCGCTCGCTCGGAACCAGTGGTCTACAGCTGGAAACTCTGATGGCTCTCCCGTCCACGGGAAGAGCGGGGGTTGGTAGCCGAGTATGCACTGGAATGGGGTTAGGCCCGTGGTGTTCTGGCGGAGGGAATTCTGTGCATACTCGGCCCACGGGAGGAAACGGCTCCAGCTGTGCTGATCCTCCTGGCAGTATGCCAGGGGCATTGGAAAGGCCATACGGCATCACGAGGTACTCATAGGGGCCGGAGGGAGTAATGAATGCCGTCTTCCACTCATCGCCTTCCCGGATTCGAACGAGGTTGTACGCGCTACGCAGGTCCAGCTTAGAGAAGATGCGGGCCCCACGGAGTTCCTCAAGCGCGGCCGGGACCAGGGGAAGTGGATAGGGGAGCTTGATAGTCTGGGAGTTTAGAGCTCGGTAGTCAATGCACGGCCTCAAGCCCCCGTCCTTCTTACTCACGAAGAAAAAGCTTGATGCCGTTGGGGAACTAGATGGCCGGATATGTCCTTGATTAAGAGCCTCTTTGATGTATTCCTCCATAGCCTTGCACTCTGGGATGGACAGTGAGTATACTCTACCCTTGGGGAGTTTATATCCAGGAAGCAGATCTATAGCACAGTCCCATGCCCGATGAGTTGGTAACTGGGTGGCTGCCTGCTTGCTGAAGACATCCTGGAACGCCCTATAATCAAATGGGATCGTGGGAATCACACTGGCCTCGGGACTCTCAACCCGCGTGGAAGCGACCTGAGCTGCGGGTAACCTGTGAAGAGGACGAGGAATTTCCTTGAGACAGTGTTGGTGGCAAAATTCGCTCCAGCAAATTCTCACTTGATTCCCATTTGATTTCTGGAGAATGGAGTATGAGCCAGGGGCGTCCCAGGATGATATTCACTGTTGGTCCCTCCAGTACCAGAAATTTAATCTCCTCCTCATGCAGGTTGCCAATCTTCCGCTTCATCGGGTGAGACTCGAACTTAACACACCCACGTCCTAGCGGTTTGCCATTGATGGTCTCGACTCGGAGCTCCCGGGAGTGCCAGCAGCGGGGCAGGTGTAAACGACTCAGGAGGTCTTGGGAGATGAAGTTGCCCGAAGAGCCCAAGTCGACCAGGGCAGAGGCTGTAACGGATTGGACTGGAGTGAATAGTTGAACAGCCAGCACAGAAAGCGTGGAAATTACAGGGTCGATGCGGAGAGTACTCACCACTGGACGTGGGGTTTTGTTGGAGCAGGACCTGATGAAGTGGTCAGCCGAAGCACTGTAAAGACACAGCCCCGCTGCCATCCGGCGAGCACGTTCTTGACTGGAAAGGCGAGCTGTGTCCACTTGCATGGGTTCTGGTACTGGGGAACCGTTGGCGGGTGAAGTAGGCTGGTGGGCAGCTTCGGCGGTATGGCAGGCAGAGCAAGTTGGGGATTCGGTTGGCTTTTAGCATGAAGCTTTCCAATCCAACGGAGTCGTCAAATATCGCCATCTGGGCGCGGATACTGGTGTCCAGTCCTTGCCGATAAGCGCCGAGGAGAGACGCTTCGTTCCAACCAGTAGGCCGCCAGAGTACGGAACTACAATGTGTACTCGTGAGTCGAGGAAGTCCCTTGGCGCAGGCGCAGCAGCTGATCTGACACCGAGAGCGCTCCGGTAGCTAGTTCAAAAACCTCCTTAAAATGATTAGTGAGTGCATCATAGGAATTGATTAAGGATGTATTAGCGTTCCATATGGCTCTAGCCCAGGATAATGCTCGACCGGAGAGAAGGGAGAAATTCTACCTTGGAGCGCTCGGTGGGAAACTTCTGTAGTTGCATTTCGATGTACAAGGCTAGTTGTAATAGAAAGCCGCCACACTCAGCCGAATCACCCGCGTAGGCAGCTGGTAGGGCCATGGGACTGGCAGAGGCAGATTGAGGGAGGTGGTGGTGGCAGGAGTGAGGCCCGCAGAGTGCTGACCAGCTCCTCCAGGATTTCAGACGGTAAGGAAGGTCGGGGATCCATGGGAGTGACGGTGTTGGTCCGGTCTTCTGTCACAAACAGTGCACGGAGAAACAGGTAAGTAGCAAGACTTTTTATTGACAGGTTGAATTGCGTGAGGTGAGAGGAACAGGTCCGTGACTTGTATGGTAATCCAATTCGATGTGACACAGCAGTGAACTGATCAGAGTCTCTTTCTCAGGAATCGTGGAGCTGGGAATCACAGGAAAACAGGACACACACTGGAGGATCGCTGGAGGGTTTCTGGGAGACAATAAGGTAAGTAAGTCACAGGTAAGATAGAAAAGAGTCAGGTAGTGTTTAGGGTAGTGAACCGTAGACCGGACGATGAGTGTCAGAGAGCGTGTGGTACTTATTGGGAGTGCTGATGAGAGGTTGCAGGTGCGGGTGATTAGAAATCAGGTGACTGTGATCTGGTGATTGTTGTTGGCGGCGGTGACTGACACTGTGACTCTCTGACACATATCAGTGTAATTAAATAATTTTGACAGCAATTAACAAGACTTAATACCCATCTTTTCTAGTTCTAGTTTTCTAGAAGTTTTCTAGATTTATTTTTTAGCTTTGGTCTCTAAAATGTTAAACTATTGATGTGAGAGATATTTTGGCCAGTTAGACCATAAACATACTTGGCAATAAAGCTTTTTCTGACTTCTGATATTAATTATATATTTATTATATAAATTTCTCTTTTTCAGTTTCTCTTTCTCTGAAAACCTGACATCTTTGTGGCACTTTGAGTGATTTATTGCTGGCAATCTTGCTAATCCAGATGAACAGGAACATGATCTGATTTTAGCTCAACATGTTGTCATTGTCAGAGCAGGTATTACACAACAGAGCTGTGTAATGAAGTAAATCGAGTAAATGGCAAGCAGCGATATAACGAGCGATATAAGCAATAAATGAATTCAGCGATATAAGATAGAATAGTCTTCTCTCTGTTCCCACTTAACCTACAAACTAAAGATCTGATCCATATTATAATTATAACATTGTTGATGACTGCTGGAGAGACATACAGTGATATCAGTACTATGGACACGATGACACCCTTGTTGAACAATAAATCCTTAAGGAATACATAATAATAATAAAAAATCTAAATTGAAATGTTTTTGTTTAAATTGAGATCTTCAAATGTATAATTGCATGATAATGGAGAATGAAATAAAAACACTGTTAATGCAATGATGACAGTCCTGTGTAGTTATTTGGAAAAATCCATATTAGTTGATTGACAGCTGTACATTGGCAACTTCATTTAGAAACTTAGAAGCATTTGTATGGAATCCAGTCTGGTGGTTTTCTGAAAGTCCTATAATGTCTAAAAATGACAGTAAACCGTAAACATTCACTATTCTCCATCATCCGCATTGCTGCTGTATGTGTATATACCCGGTACAACCTGTTTGCACATTCCTCTTGCACATCCCTGTTGATATTAGTATTTATTAAGTCCACAGTATACTGTATTGCACATTTTATCTTTATTTTTCTTATTATTTTTATTGTATTTTTAATTTTTTACCTACATTTATATATATTCTTTTGTGTCGTGTTACATATTTTGCACTGTCCATTGAGCGGACCTGTCCTGATTTACATTTCACTACTGATTATATCCTATATAATTGAGTATGTGACGAATAAAAGAACCTTGAACCTTGAACCTGGCTATCCAGTTTGAAATATCACACCAGTTCTTCTCAATGAATGTGTTGCTGTCGATCAATTCATGATACCTAATGATGAACTAATTCACTTTTTGTTACAGTATTTTATGTATTACTATTAATGTATTCAACTTGTTAAAAATCAATGTAGAAAGTAATAATAACCTAAATGTATAAATGCTGTAAAAGTATATATATTTTTTTGTATATTTCTTGAAGAATTCTGAAGCTTATTGGTAAAGTGTTCCCCAAAACTCTTAAAAGTGTCAAGTAAGACCAGAGAGTTAAGATTACATGGACACATCTACATTAAACGCCACTGCTTAATTAAACCTTTACAATTCGTTTTTCCCTCTGTTTGCATTAGTCTGCACACTTCCAAAGGAGACATCGGTATCATTTGAACGCTGAGTTAAATGTGCAGCAGAGGAAGAACATTTCAAAAGAGTGTTACTCTTCATCTTCGTTAAACATGAACACAGTGTTCACTTCCTTAAAGTCTCCAAGAACAGAGTTGCTTTCTTGCTTCAATGAAACGATCAGCCCTCAGGACATACCCCTGCATGACATAAAACAAAAAAAATATTATGTGTGTGTGTTGTGTTGTGTGTGTGTGTGTATGTGTGTGTGACACATTCTAGCTTCAAGGAAGTACCATCACTTACCTGCTTAACCTAGTTTTATTCTATGCTGTATTTGTAAATCAAGTTTCATTAATGTTATTTTTTGCTTTGTCTTTCTTTTGTTCTCTCTTCATTTTCTGTACCTGAATATCATGAATTTGCCTAATGTTATAATAATGTTTCCCAGCTGCTTTAAAAACATTCCTGTTTACTTTTTGGTTTAAGTTTGAGTTGTTATTTGCATTATATTATGCTCTTGTTAGTTTGCACATCTCATAAACCTCATATTAATGGATCACCTGCATGCTTCAGTAGTCTTAGTGTGAAATAATTATTTTTATGTTATTGGTTAAACATTATTTATCCACAGAATTAAAATCTAAAATGGAATAAAACTTTCCAGTCACCTTTAGTTCACTCACCGGAGGGTTTTCCGTTTTTTTTTTTGTAAAGCTGCTTTTGAAAAAGTACTCGTTCATCATCATTCCATCAGAGTGAACGTATTTCTAAAAGCAGGAGCACACAAGAAAGCCTATTAAAATAAATATTCATGACACGTGAGAAAATAATTTACATTTTTGTATACCAATTATTTCTGGTTCCAGTAAAGGCCACCCCGAGTTATTAAATACACAGATAATATCATGAGATATGCAGTTCTTCATCACTGTATTCAGCTGTTTCAGTATTTATTTTTATGTAATTGGTTGTCACACGCCAGGCTCGAACACGGTTCTCTGGTGTGGTGGTTAAGAGATCTACCACTGAGCCACAGGAGTGTCATTTAATGAAATAAAAAGGCATTGGCAAGAATAATACAACAAAAGTTCTTCTCGGACTGAGGTATTAACAACATCAACAAAAGAGAAAAAAAACTCCACGAGGGAGAAAACAACAATCACAATTAAAGAAAGTAACCCGAGATACCTTACTTGGGGTCGCTAGAGAGGTTTAGGAAAAACCAGGCAGGAAACAGGGAAAAGACTCATAAACCGAGTGAGGAACAAAGGGAAAAATACACCACTTAAATATACAGGGGGAACAAGGCACAGGTGAGCTAGATAACACTAACAAGGCCACACAAATAAGAACTAAGGCAGAGGAGAAACAAGGGGACCTCTAGAGGCACGGAGACAAACTACAGGAGGTGGGATAGTGACATTGGTTAAACGTTATTTATATGCAGAATTAAAGTCTGAAATGGAATAAATCTTTCCAGTCACCTTTAGCTCACTCACCGGAGGGTTTGTTTTCCGTTTTTTTTTTGTAAAGCCGCTTCTGAAAAAGTACTTGTTCATCATCATTCCATCTACATCAGAGTGAAAGTATTTCTAAAAGGCACACACAAGAAAGCCTGTTCAAATAAATATCTTCATCATGACACATGAGAAAATACTGTACATTTTTGTATACAAATTATTTCTGGTTCCAGTAAAGACCCACCCACAGTTATTAAATAAACGATAATATCATGAGATATGCAGTTCATCATCACTGTATTCAGCTGCTTCAGTAGTCTTAGTATGAATTAACTAATTATTTTTATGTAATTGGTTAAACATTATTTATATCAGGGATGTCAATTTTCAATCATTTCCATAATCGGTCGTTGTTTAAATTAACAATCAATTAATTGATTAATCTTTAACCTTAACTACTGCAAAATGTGTCTATTGCAGTGGCATATAGTCACCAGCATGACAGCATGTGCTGTCACTCAAAACGCCCGCTTCCTCACCCGAATGAAAAGGGTTTTAGTCTGAATAAAAGGCTAGTGGAATGATGGTAAAATGAATGAATGCGATTACAATCATTTGATAAAAGGAAGAGTTACACACGGGATCATTATACTGTGTGCTGTTTCATATCCTGCCACAGAGACCGCTGAATGTGCCTTTTTAAATGGGTTCATGGTGCTCGTTTTTTTATTTTTAAAACATCATAGCAATGTTTGCAGTTGAAATTATCGGGATTTAAAATAAAATGATCCCAAACGCAAGTGCGGTCAGTGATCCGCTTCAGAAGCACTGGCGTTACAGCAAAACACACTGTTAACTATTTGAAACATTTGAATGTGAGTATTATGACACAAGTGAGGTACAAAGCTTTGTTAATAAGATAAATAATTGATTAGCAGGCAAATGTTACATCACGAGCATGCTTTTTGATTCATGCCGAGCGCATATTTAAATCAAGCCATATGCGGCTTTGTGTTCTGTTTTCCCGGATGGTCACAAATTTAATATTATTTATTGTTTCTTTTCCCAAATCCTCACTGTCTCACCCTCTAGATTCGCAGGTTTATTTTATTGCTGTTCACTTTTAATCACTGTTTTCGCATCTCTTACATATATATATAGGTAAACGGGTTTTTTTTTTTTTGGGGGGGGGGGGGGGGGGTAAATTTCAATACAAAATAACTTTGTATTGTATCTGTTTTAATACACTTTTAAAGTTTGGATCACATTAAAAGCTAGTTTGTACATTAGTACATTAGGTTCTTGTAAGATCCAGCTCCTTCACCATCAAGGTTCAAGGTTCAATGTTTCTTTATTCGTCACATAATAAATTATACAGGGTATAATCAGAAGTGAAATGTAAGTCAAATCAGGTCCGCTCAGTGGACAGTGCAAAAGAATAAAAATTATATAAAAGTAACACACCACAAGAGCATATATACAGTATAGGTAAAAAGAGAGAATAAAGAGTAAAATGTGCAATAGATTAAAAAGTGCAAAACAAATAAGATGTGCAAAAACAGTATATTGGGACTTAATAAATAGTAACATGAACAAGAGGGATGTGTAAACGGGTTGTACCGGGTATGTACACATAGCAGCAATATGAATGTTTTACAGTTAATAATGAGTCCTGTAAATGTTTATGAAGCTGGGTTTGTGTTAAGGAGCCTGATGGCCTGAGGGAAGAAGCTCAGTCACTAACTGCCGTTTGCACGTGTTTTGCGCATGAGCAATGAAACTGCTTAATCGACCATTGATAGTTTTGATCGATTATATCTCTTATCGACAATTAATCGATCGTCGATTAATCGCTGACATCCCTAATTTATATGCAGAATTAAAATCTGAAATGGAATAAATATTTCCAGTCACCTTTAGTTCACTCGCTGGAGGGTTTTACAGTTTTTTTTGTTGTAAAGCTGCTTTGGAAAAAGTACTGTTCATCATAATTCCATCAGAGTGAAAGTATTTCTAAAAGCAGGTGCACACAAGAAAGCCCACTCAAATAAATATCTTCATCATGACACATGAGAAAATAATGTACATTTTTGTATACAAATTATTTCTGGTTCCAGTAAAGGCCCACCCACAGTTATTAAATACATGATAATATCACGAGTTATGCAGTTCATCATCACTGTATTCAGCTGCTGAAGACAGAATCTCCCTGAGTTTGCTCTGCAGCAGCGTTTGACTTCAGGTAAAGTTATTTATGTACAATATGCTCAAAATAAAGTGTCAAATATGAGAAACATTACACATGTGCATATGTATATATAAATAATATGTGTGTGCAGGTGCAGGAGTTGCCGTTGGTCACAATGAGGTTTCTGATCTCTCTGTGTGTGTCTCTACTGCTGCTGATTAATGGTGAGTGTTTTATCATCTGTTGTGTGCATTAAAATGTAAGTAGGTGAACTTTCTTAGTGTTAATTCATTATGTTTATAATTACTATAATAGTATTGTGTATTTAACAGGTGAAATAATCAATGGACAAACTTCAGATGCTATTTATTAATAATAATAATTTACATTTAGCAGACGCTTTTAACCAAAGCGACTTACATTCAAGCTATACATTTGTTTTGTCAGTGTGATCCCTGGGAATCGAACCCACAACCTTTGCGCTGCTAACGCAATGCTCAACCACTGAGCCATCGTCTCAGTGACGATATCAGGAATTTTTGTTTTTACTAGTTGACATTTCATTCCTGATACCAATAATTAGCATTTTAACTAGAGAAAAATGAATTGTTGAAATCAAGAATTAACATTGTTACAAGAAATGTAATTACTGATATCAAAAATTGCGATTGGTACTAGTAGATATCTAATTCCTGATATCAAGAATGAACATTGTTACTAGTAAAAATGTAATTGTTGATATCAAGAATTCATATAATGAGAATGAATAAGTCCAAATGGCTTGTCATAGTCATTGATGTAAATCAAAGAAGGAAAGAAAAAGAGAAATCACTCCACTGCTCTAGTCATTGATTAACTTTTGTAGCTTAATAAAGATTAATCTGTATAGGTTATGCATATAGGCTACACTATATAGTTGATCAATCTATTAAAACAATTTAATAGATTGTTTTAAAATCACTTAATATTTAAGAGACTAATAAATGTTAAAAACAATGGCTTTTAATTATACTGTAATGTTGAATGGCTATAATTAATAGGTAAAATTGAGGGAAATGCATTTAATAGTAGCAGTAGCAGTATTGGTATTAAAGTTTCATTAATAATAGGCTACTTTGTAAAAGATGCCATTAAAAACATATTTAAAATATACTATCTTTATGTTATTTCTACATTAATCAGGAGGATATTTTAAATTGATTGACAGACAGCACTAATGTTAAACTTTTATAGATTTTAATCAATTAAATTTCTAATTTTATAGAATTATACAGAAAGAGATCAGGATGGCCCCCTAAAAAAGTTAAGTTCGATAATCCGGCCCTCAAATGGGTGCGGGGGAAAAAATATGCACCACAAACGTTCTGCCAACTGAGTATGTGTGAAACAGGTGTAACACGATAGACTGCTCCGTTTGCCAAAAACACGCAAAGGACATGCATCTCAATGTTTTTAGGATGAAAAAAGATCAAACAATACATTTCTTTCTTGTTTTTTTCGTGTAAAAAAGTAAAGGACAAATTAAAAACATTGTAAATATGTTTAGTCATTGTAGTAGTAATAACTGCCTGTTTTGCAAAAAGAGTTTCATGGCCGGTAAAAACATTTTTTTTGGTCAGTAAATTTGATCAGGTCACTGGCCATTGGCAGGTTTGGCAAAAAGTTAGTTTTAGGCCCTACCTACTAGTAGTATTTTTTGTTGACAACTAGTGCTTATTCTTTAAGTTCTAATACCTTTTATAAAATATATTGGTACTTATTAATTAGCTACTAGTTCTTATTTACCGTATTACACACTGGGCCCCCTTCATTAGATACTATAGTATCTATGAAATAGACACTAGAACTTATTAGATACTAGTGCATATTCACTAGATACTAGTAACAAGGGATGTGTCTGAAGCCGAATCCCACGCTCGGAAAGGAAACAACGCATTCTGTGGAGCCCCTAAAAGGACATAGGAAGAAAAATAAGTTTAAATCCTTTTGCGTTGACTTGTACGGAGCCCTTTAAGGGACACGGTGGTGGGAGGATTTTTTTTTTTAAATGTTTTGCGTTCTCTCAAAACATTTGCGTCCTCTCGCAAAGATATTTGCGTCCTGCACGTTAAGCCTTTTCTTCCACATAGAAAACACTTAAAGTAGGCTAATGAAAGGTTCATACAGCTTGTATTTCTACAATGGAGCGTTTCATAAAGTTTTTATTCTGAACTTAGACTCATAAAGAAATACAGTCAGAGATTAGTTCAAGGCATGGTTTTGGGACACTCTAAAACGCTTAATGTATTAAAACAGTGACAATGGAGGATCAAATTCGATAGGCTAATAATAAATACTAATACAATTATTAGGCTAATATTAATAACCTATGTTTATGAGTTTGTCAAGCCAAAAGGTTGCGGAGCGTATTGTGCTGGTGAGCATTTGGATGCATTTAGTCTTTTCTGGATTTTGACTGAAAAAATTTTTTTTATATACACATGTTTAATACCAGAAGCCACAAGTCAGTCCATCACGTCAGCATCTACAACAACAGAGACACTCCCACCCACTGAATCCATTACTCCACCAATCACAACCACTGAATCCATTACTCCACCAATCACAACCACTGAATCCATTACTCCACCAATCACAACCACTGGTAACGTATTGTCTTGACTTACTCGACCCTCACTCTCACCTTCAAGAGCATCTTGCAACCATTACACAAGGGTGTAGAAAAATCCATTGCAGAATTAATTAGCCTAGTAAAAATAACAATAGACAGACAGAAATAATACAGCTCATAGAATGAGTTTACAATATAAATGTGGAGGAAATGACAACATTTGTATAAAGACTCATCTTGTGCATTGCATTTGACTTAATCCTATTGCAGCATTAATTCTTCACAAGAAGAAAAAACAGAGAATTCATTTTCCAACTATGAAAAAAAACCTTATTGAATAGCTGTAAAATGGTGAATAATTGAAAGTACGTGCAGCTTTCTTAATAGTGATAATAGTGAATCTAGTTTTCATAAGCCTTGTCACGAAACCAAACTATTCATAGACATCAACCATCCGAGGAAGGACATTTCACTATAGCATGTTTGTACACGGATAAAAGGTAAAAGAATTGAAAGGGAATTTGATAAACTTTCATACATTTATATACTTTATAGTGTACTTTCTTGCTGTTTTGGCACAAAGAAAACACAAAAAAAACATTGAGTTTACGTGAAGAGTACTCTATTCATACCACAACTACAAACAAGTATGTAAAACCATTCAACAATGTATTTTTCTAATGTGTCCATAATGACAGTTGCCCCTGTTGACCCTAACAAGTGCCCTTTGTTTATGCAAGAGAGATTTCAGATTTTTTTGAAATATTTATAATTAATTTCAGATGCAAGCAACATAAACGCTACCTCTACTACTGTCACGCCAAAGACAACCACAACAACTATAGACATTACAACTGGTAATATATTGTAGTGTGTTACATTGTGGAGGATTATTGTTATGCATAGCAGATCAATGTTATGTGTTTGTGATGCATGTAAATAATTTAATAAAGTTATAGTATAAAGTTATACACGCTAATATATTATCAGCTATGTTAAAGTATGCACAGGTCACAGGTAATCACAGCCATGATGCTATACAGCCATATTGCTGTATCATATTTCAGAATCAGAATGAGCTTTATTGGCCAAGTATGTTTACACATATGAGGAATTTGTTATAATGACATAAGCTCCACAGTGCAACAGAAAGACATCAACAGGACAGCGGGGGGATCCTGAGTGGCCACTGCCACCTTAGGTGGACCGTGAGCGGCCACGGCTTGCCTGACCGGCATCAGTAGAGTATCCTCGGCGCTGTGTCTCAGCCCGGGACGCCCAAAGAACGAAACCGAGAATCTGGATGTGGCCAGCACGATCTGAGGAGGTTCTGAAACAACAGCCCAGACTGGGAGAGATGCACCCTCCAGCAGTTCCACCGCCTTCAAATAGATGACGTGGTCCACCATCTCCCAATAGGACCACGTATCTAGCTCCCCCAGCTCTTCCCAGTTGACAGGCTCGTCCAAGCTCGCTAGAAACAGGTAGATGAGGGTGCTCTCTCCAATCCCTAGCCCCTGGCTGCATAGAAGAGGTCTTCGGCGTACCACCCAAAGGGACGATTGTCTTACGGGCAGGGACGCAGCCCACTGGCTGAGGTCTGGTTTCTCTGTTGTCCGGGAGCTGGGAATAAAAAGATTCCATCTCTGCGGAGTCTTCAAATACGTTCTGTCACGGTATCAATGGGAGGCAAAGACTCAAATGCAAAAGATGTTTTTTATTCTTAATATAACAGAAAATAAACACAAATCAAACCACCCCAAAGGGGAAAACCCAAATCTCTATAAACATACACAGGGGAAATCCAGAGAGCAAGAAGGACAGGGTTCCAGGCAGACTTATTGTGAAACATTGTGAGACGTACCAACCCTGGACAGCAAACACAGGGAGCTTGAATGGGGAAAAGGAAATCAGATAAATGAGGAAACAGCCGGGCAGAATAGTGAGTGAGGAGAACATGTAGTCTGTGATCATGGGGAACAGCTGAGGGTGTAATAATGAGTGACAGGTGAATGGAATCTGGAGAATTGAGTCCGGGAGGATGGGAGAATAGCGACCACTTTGATGTAAAGGCAAGTCCCACCACTGCGCGATTTCCCCGTTGATTCTGCATTGTGATCTGAGCTGATCAGCTGGAAGTTAGGCAGATATAGCACGCTGTTCGGTATGGCGTCATTCAGCCAGGTTTCCGTGAAACACAGAGCAGCAGAGTTTGAAAAATCCCTGTTAGTCCGGCAGAGCAGAAGGAGTTTGTCCGTTTTGTTGTGTAGAGAGCAGAGATTTGCTCAATGGATACTATGCAACGCAACTCTAAATCCGCGCTGACGAAGCTTCACAAGTCTGCGCGTTCTGAAGCGTTTGACCAATGTCCAGCAAAACATCCGAACAATCAAAATTCGGTAAAAGATTTTGTGGTGTGTTCTGCCGAATGTTCAGTAGGTCATTGCTAGTAAAACTGATCGTTTTTGATAAACAAAAAACGAACAAAAACAGTAGACACTGAAGAGCAAAGCACTGTAGCTGCCATTTGTGGCGCCATATTAGATATATTTCACTATATTCACATATTTTCACTATGCAAAGAATACAAATATTACAGTAAGTTAAATGAAAATTGAAATGTAAATGTCAGGGTATGAGAAACTGATATTTATGTCGTTACTAACTAATGTTCAATATTGATTCCCCCCCTCTCTTAAGACAATGGAATCAATATTACAGGACCATTTTATCCATTTGGAACTGGAGACATAGTGAATGGATGCTTTGATGATGGGAGTTCATCAATTATATACCTGCAGCAGCTGTTTATATTTTTTGGACAAACATACAACCAGATCTATGTGAGTAATTTTGAAATGTGAGTAATTTAGATTGTGTCAATACCTGGAGATTGTAAAAAGTAAGAGGAGGAAATTACAATTTGCTGCAGTTAAAATTTGTGTTACAAACAATGTATCCTCTTACGTAAGAATCCTTCACACAATAATCAGTTCCTCTTCTATTTTAGGTCAACAACAATGGACACTTGACTTTTGATGGGGCATGGAGCAGCTACACGCCATATCAGTTCCCAGCTTATGGAGGGAAAGACCTCATTGCTCCATTCTGGACAGATATTGACAATCGTTGGAATGGTGTCATCTCATATCAACAGTACACCTCCGGCAGTGTCCTTACACAGGCAACCCAAGACATAAACCAGTACTTCCCTGACTTGAGTTTTTCTGCTTCATGGGTCTTTGTTGCAACGTGGGATAGAGTAGCATATTTCCCCAATTCAGGAACTGTAAGTAGCTCGGTTTTGGACCATGAATATTGTACACACTAGTGGTGTAAAGCGCTTGATTGTAAATCGCTTTGGGTGCACAGCAATACACAAAAAAGCGCTATATAAATGCATCATTCATTCAAGATCTGCATACCACATAATGTTTTCTTGCTTTCATTTAAAAAAACGTTGACTTTTCTGTCTTTTTAAGCAAACATCGTTCCAAGTGGTTTTGATTTCGAATGGCCATCTTTCATTCGTTATAATGAACTATGGTGCAATTGCTCCAACACAACTATATATACAGGTATGCACAAAAAGACAAACTGATGTAAAAGATTGCAATTTCTATGAATAACTGAATAAGCAGACATCGGGATGTCTTCCTTATCATTAGGCTGGTTATGACACCATTAATTCAAGTCACCATTTCTCAATTACTGGATCACTTAACATAACAAGCCTACCACACATCAGCAATGTCAATGTGCCAGGCAGATGGGCCTTTAGAACAGATCATGGAACACGGGGTTGTCAATTCAATGGTAATGTTGCTTCCCTGACAGCGTGCCATATGTTTGTGAGCCATAGGTTAAGCCTTTCTAAATGATTTTAGGTGTTATATCCATAAACCCTGAGTTTTTCTCATAGGTTTGCCAGTACAGCTAGGAGACTCTTTCTGGAGTGACGCTGCTTGCCAGGAAAGATCAGTGGTGGACAAAGTACACAGATCAAGTACTTGAGTAAAAGTACAGATACGTATAATAAAATATTACTCCAGTAAAAGTAAAAGTACTGCTTTTTCAATTTTACTCGAGTGAAAGTACAAAAGTACTCAATTTCTTATGTACTTAAGTAAAAAAGTACTGATAGACAGATTTTTTTGCAATTTTATATAGACTACTTTATTTAATTTTATATTAGCACATATTTTTATAATCCTACTGCCCAAAATACCTGGGTTTTTCCCAAAATAACCACTATATAGAGTCAAGATATATATTTTGTTGATAT
This sequence comes from Oxygymnocypris stewartii, assembly GCA_003573665.1. Classification (NCBI taxonomy): domain Eukaryota; kingdom Metazoa; phylum Chordata; class Actinopteri; order Cypriniformes; family Cyprinidae; genus Oxygymnocypris; species Oxygymnocypris stewartii. The sequence goes on from QVTF01005123.1 coordinate 16,000, forward strand.
GGACTACATTGATGAGAGTGATGTAGTAATGTTCACTGTGAAGCTTACACTGCCATGTACCTGAGAGAAACAGATTTTACCATCTAATTTTCACCAGTAATCTGCACCAGTTTTGCAGAACGTCAGTTATATATGACATGAGAATTAGGCCTAAAATTAGGAAGAACATTTTAAGGAAAATCTAATTATATTTTCATAATGATTTTTTTTTCTTCTCAAACTTTGTCTGTGGTGTAAAAACACCCCTGGCCAAATGTCCCCAGAGGGCATCACTTCCCACTCTGATAATTACTGTAGTTACTATGTTCTGAACATCACATCCTTTCTTTTTCCCTCAGGTGGAATCTATCTAGGAGACTGAATAAAGATATTTGGACTTTGTATATAAACATTTCCTCAACTTAGCACCAGCAAGCTTGTTAGCTAGAAAGCTAGCATCAGCTAACAATATTTACTTATTTTCAGTATGGTTATGAATAAACATTCATATCTGTCTACTCGGCTAGTTGATCTAAACAATATAAAAATGTATACTGTTGATAAACAATATAAAAACAGACGTCACATAGGTCTAAATGCATAGCATTTTAATAAAACTGCTAACGTTACAGCAGCGGGGAATATGAACGTGCATGAGTTATTTTATTTAATCTGTGTTATTTTAATGTTTTGTTTTTTGACCTAAAACATAACGTTAGAGACACTGATGTTGATCTGTCTGCATTCAAGCATTTCAGTGGGCTTAAATAGATCACCCTTTACAGCAGATTTAGTTCACAAACAACTGACAGTTTTGACCTAAATATTATTTTCAGTTACAATAATTAATCCTAAAATTCGACATTAGTAACTTACTTTTCGCAGCAGCTGTTGCGCGCCTGCGCTCACAAGATCTCCCTGTTCTTTACTTGTGAGTTCAGTTCACTGAAGAAGACTCGCTCTAAACGGATCATTTGAATCAGTGAGTTTTCGACTCGAGAACAGCTGCAATCGTTTGTTGCGATTTGCGAACCGATTTAACAGGTTCATTGAAAAGAATCAGTTTGTTCATGAATCAGACACCGCTTCTGCGTCTCGGAGCACGTGATGTATTATAAGGAGTAACGATATGTTTTATGAAATGTAGTAAAGTAAAAAGTATGATCTTATGCTTTTGAATGTAGTGAAGTAAAAGTAAAAGTTACTCAAAATAAAACTACTCCAGTAAAGTACAGATACTTGAAAAATGTACTTAAGTACAGTAACGAAGTAGTTTTACTTCGTTACTGACCACCACTGGGAAAGATGCACCTGTACCATTGGAGGCCTCCAGTGCAGCTTTGAGCCCTGTTCTTATTCTCAAGCTTGTCGTCCAGCTGCTTTCCAATACTCTTGTCAGAACATTCAGCGGCAAACATGTACCATCTCTGGTGATCCTCACTACTACACCTTTGATAATCAGATTTTTCACTTTCAAGGAACCTGCACATATGTTCTGTCTGAGGTCAGTAATGTTACTATGCCTTTCTATTTATAATGTTGCTATGGTTTTCCATTTATTTATTGATTCGATAAGATTGGGAATCCTTTACTGATATATACTGAATTTTTGTCATTATACAGGCTTGTGGAAATGATTTACCATATTATCGCATTGAGGGCAAAAATGAGCATCGGGGTAGCACACATGTGTCATGGACTCGAATGGTCAGAGTATTTGTCTACAATGAAGAAATTGAAATGGTTAAAGATCATAATTATGAGGCAAAGGTAAGTATCACTGTATTGCTCTTATGTTGATTTCAGCCATCCTTCCATTTTTCTAATTTATTTTTGTCAACATTGTTAAGGTTAATGGGACCTTTATGCAACTCCATTCACCCTTCGCAATGGCTCCATCCAAGTCTATCAGTCAGGTTTTTCCTTGGCCATCAGCACAGATTTTGGTCTCCTCGTTACATATGATGCATATAGCTACGTCACCATCTCTGTACCTTATGACTACCAGAATGCCACATGTGGTCTGTGTGGAAACTATAACCTACATCCTGAAGATGACTACCGTTCAATCTCTGGGGAGATCTTGAGCTCGGATGTTGACTTTGCCAATTCTTGGAAGGTAGAGGGAGACACAGATCCTGAATGCCATGATGTCGGGTGCACTGGCCTAGGTTGTGCGGTTTGTACAGCCAATGAAATGAGCCTTTACAGTGACACAAACCACTGTGGGATTCTAGGAGATGTTTTGGGGCCTTTTGCATCTTGCCACTCTGTGTTTTCACCACAGACCTACACAGAGAACTGCGTCTATGATCTTTGCTTAGGAGGAGGGTACCAGCCCATTCTGTGCCAGGCTCTCAATGTGTATGCTGCTCAATGCCAACAGCAGGGTGTACAACTAGGACACTGGAGACAACCAGGCTTTTGTGGTAAGTGCCTTGTTGTGTCTTCATTAGAAGTACATTTGCGATTTAACTGAAATATTTGCACAAAGTGAAATCTTACAGAGTTTGAGACATATACTTACTTCTGCTCTGCATTTCCAGAGATTCAATGTCCGAGCACAGTCATTTCGAGTCACATGGAACAGGCTGCCCTGCAACTTGCAGCAACCCCTCCGCCCCAATAAACTGTCCCTTGCCGAATCAGGAGAGCTGCATTTGTGACGATGGGTACATCCTCAGCACTGGGCAATGTGTGCCTGAAGCGAACTGTGGCTGTGTCTTGAGGGCTTCTATTACTCTGAGGGACAGTCTGTAGTGTTGGGTGAGGACTGTGGGAGGCAATGTGTTTGCAGTAGCAGGTCAATGGTGTGCAATCAGCACCAGTGTGGTCCAGTGGAAGTGTGTGGACTACATAATGGTGTAAGGGGTTGTAGACCCATCAGTTATGCTACCTGTTCAGTTGAAAGCCTGGGTTCATACCACACCTTTGATGGACAAACTTTCAGATACCCAGGAGCTTGTGGACTGACTCTTGCAAGAGTGATGGGGCCCAACTGCCATACTTTGTATTGACAGTGGAGAAAGTACCCAGAGGCCTTCAAGAGTTTTCCAGGTTCCTGAGTTTTGAGGCAGGAGGAACTCATGTTTCCATTGAATTGGGAGAAGGTAGCAATGTGCAGGTTAGCCCCCCAAAAATCCCCTAAGCCTTGTATTAAGTACAATTTAACATTATCTCAAACTCAAATGCTAGATCAAAGTCAAATTGTTTTTCTCTTCAGGTGGATGGACAGATGGTTAGTCTACCCATCAGTGTTGGCTCCAGTCAGACCCATATCTATCACAGCAGCGCAAGAGGATTTGTTTTGGAAACAAACTTTGGAGTGACCGTTAGAGCTGACTGGCCGCACATTGTCCGAATCACAGCTCCAACCACTTACAATGGTACACTTGGAGGTCTGTGTGGGAACTTGAATGGAAATATTGATGATGAATTCTACAGCCCAGATGGTGTCCTGCTGGATGACTCCCAGCTTTTTGCAGACAGCTGGCGTGATGGATCCCTGTCAGCCCACTGTGTGGATCCAACAGACGTGTGGGAACCAGGTCTTTATCAGAACAGGAGTGAGTTCAATGCACACTGCAGCATCATGGCCATGAATGATGGACCATTTGCTGAATGCAGCAGAACACTAGACCCTTGGAACGGATTGAAGATTGCATTCAGATGCTGGAGCAAACAGATGGTGCAAGAGAGGCTCTATGTGAGGCCCTGCGAGGCTACACACTGCACTGCCAACAGAATGGCATCACAGTTGGAGAGTGGAGGAGTATCACCCACTGTGGTTAGTATTTTACAAATGTGACAAGATTTTCTGAATTAAAACTATATATCTCCTTCAAAGTGCTGATCATTCATTGCCTTGTCCATGTTTTGTCTTCCCAGATCCCAACTGTCCAGCTAATACACATTACGAACTGTGTGGCACATCCTGTCCTGCGTCCTGCCCTAGTCTCTCATTTCCCTTCCAGTGCACACTGCCGTGCCAGGGGGGATGCCAGTGCAATGATGGACTGGTGCTGGATGGAGATCGCTGTGTTCCCCCCACTGGTTGCGGCTGCCACTATGATAGACGCTACCGACAGCCTGGAGAGCAGTTCTGGCATGGTGAAGAATGCCAGTTCCTGTGTGTCTGTGATGGAATCACTGGAATGTCCGTTGCACACCTTCGTCTTGCAGTGAACAGGAAATCTGCCGTATTGAGGAGGGGGAGTTTGGCTGCCATCCTCGTCCCATGGTACCTGTTATGCTTCAGGAGACCCCCATTACAATCTTTTGATGGAAGCTATTTTGACTTTCAAGGCAGATGCCGATATGTGCTGTCCAAAGTATGTAATGATACTGGTAGCATGCCGCACTTCCAGGTGGATGTAAGAAATGATGGATGGCATGGATGGCCAGTGTCAATAACTGTTGAAGTTTTTGTCAACGTCTCTGGTCATCTTGTGCACATGTCACAGGACATGAATGGTTATTCTGCTGTTAGGGTAAGCAGGTCACAGTCACTGTAATTTGCCATGGAGTATATGTGATATGAATAACATTATTGTTTTAATTATTGATAAGATTGTTTTGTATAAATAAGCTCCACTTTTTCTTAAATCAGGTTGATGAAGAGATCAGAAACCTCCCTGTCTACCTTGACTCTGGTCGGGTATCTGTCTACTCTACAGGGCAGTTTATATATGTCTCAACTGACTTTGGTTTCAGTGTCAGTTATGGTGGCTCCTGGGAGGTAATCATTGTTGTACCAGCAGAATACAATGGAGCTGTGTGTGGCATCTGTGGCAATTTTAATGGCCGTCCCGAGGATGACTTCCTCACTCCTTCAGGTGCTCTGGCACCTTCAGTAGACCAGTTTGGGGCAGAATGGGTGGTTGATGATGACATATCAGACATCATGACTGTGGTTTTCCTGAATCTCCTGCTATTGCCAAGATGAGAGCACAAATCTCATCTCACAAGGCTTGTGTGAGATCATCAGGGGAAGTCAGGGACCCTTCAGCTTCTGCCATAGCTCTGTTGATCCACAGGCCTACTTTAATAACTGTGTGTTTGATGTGTGCATTTCTGAGAACAGTAATGATGTCTTGTGTCACTCTGTCCAAGCCTATATGAGTGCTTGTCAATCTGCCAATGCTGTTGTCTTCCCTGGAGAGAAAATACATCCTGTGGTAAGTATCTAAAAATTGTAAAACGACCAACCACAGATGATTTTGTTCTTTATTCAAAGTTTTTCCCTCTTTTATTTGCAAATATTTAATTTAGTAGATACTATTAATTGCATTCTACAAATACATTTTGTTTTTTCATTTCAGTCATGGACTGCTCATCAACATCCAAACAGCCATTACGAGGTGTGTGGCACAGACTGTGGTCATACGTGCCAGCAGCATTGATGCTAGTTGTCAACACACGTGCTCAGAAGGTTGTTTCTGTGATGAGGGATTTGTGAGGAGCGGAGGACTCTGTGTACCAGTGGAGCAATGTGGCTGCTTATATGATGGATTCTACTATAATGTAAGGATTACAGAATTTTTCCTTTAAGCGTTATGGAGAACATGTCACACAGATCTACAGAATGACAATACTGTACCGTGATGCTGTTTGGTAGGAGAAAATACTCATTGACATCATGTTATGGAAATGTAAAATCATTGTCATTGTGTTTTATAGATCGGTGAACAATTCTGGGATTCAACATGTTCTCAACGCTGTCAGTGTTTTGCTCCAAATGATCTACGCTGCTCTGCATCTTCCTGTCCACCGGCCATGCAGTGTGCTGTCAGAAATGGACATCGTGACTGCTATAGTCCAATGTCCACCTGCACAGTCTGGGGCGATCCACACTACATCACCTTTGATGGAGCTGTGGCCCACTTTCAGGTATGAACTGGTAAAAACGGCACAAAATGTATTTTTTTGCAGACAACTACATTAACTGTTGTTTTGAGTCCCAATGTACGAGACAACTGATTTAACAGTCAGGTTTACTCAAAGGAGGTTTAGGACGTTATTGGTGTGACAATGTGTTTCATAAAATGTATTTCATAGCACTGAAGATTTTTGCATGACATTTCTGTATTTGAAGTTGCATATTTGCAGTTGAAAGGTTTAATGGAGACTATGTGTATCGTATTAATCCTACCAGGGAACTTGTTCATATGAGATTGCCCAGACCTGCGGTAATGTTACAGACAGTGATCTGGAGTTCCGTGTGGTGGCCACCAACAGGCACCGTGGGAACATGGTGGTATCATTTGTGTCTGCAGTGGATGTTTGGTTGTCTCAGCATGGACACAGACACGCATCACAATTGGCCAAAACAGGAGAGTTAAAGTAAGTTGGACTTCAAATGGTGTCAATATAAATGTTTTTTCACTGTCTTTCTTTTCTTTGTTGGACTTTTCTGATTTCCCTCCAGGTTGATGGGAATGCCATCGACACAGCTCATCAAATCAATGATCTTGTAGAGATACACGAGGAGCATGGATTCGTAATTCTAAATGCTTTCAATAAATTCATTGTTCATTTTGATGGACATAGCAGCCTTGTAGTCAGAGTGAGTGAAATATTCTATGGATCTCTATGTGGAATGTGTGGAAATTTCAATGGCAATCCTGCAGATGACAAAGTGCTGCCCAGTGGAGACCTTGCTCCTGATGATGTTTCCTTTGGCCATAGCTGGCAATCAGAGACCAGCATTCCAGGGTAAGAACCAGACTTTAGGACAGTAGATTTGACCTGTCGTGATAAAAAAAAAACGTTTCTCAGTTTGTTTAGAGCAATAGACAGGGAAAAGGATTCAAAGGGTTATGTCTTAAGGTTAAAATAATCAAGAATAGTTCATAATCAAGAAACTATTTCTGTGACCAAGTGATGAAACAGTACAAGCATTTGAATGAATGAATGAATGCATTTATATAGCGCTTTATTGTGTATTGCTGTACACACAAAGTGCTTTACAATTATGGGGGGGGGGGGGTCTCTCCTCCACCCACATTTAACTGAACTTCATTGTTTTCATGTACTTCAGGTGTGGTGTCAGAGACCAGACCGGTAATGCTGATGAGTGTCCATCCAGACAGAGGTATTCTGATCTCTGTAGTATTATCACCAACACCTCTGGACCCTTCCAGATCTGCCATCTTCATGTTGACCCTGCACCTTACTACTACTCTTGTGTGTATGATCTGTGTCTGTACACACGTGCAAATGGCATGTTATGTTCAGCTGTTGAGGCTTATGAGACAGCTTGTGCCATCTTGGAGATACAGATCCCAGAATGGCGCTCGGGTCTGCGATGTGGTAAGTCATAATAATATTTCAGCACAGATTATTTTGTGATCTTGTCATCAGTATTGCGGAAAAAAAGTAGTAGGTAGCTGAACTATCATGACCTATGACAAACTGCTTTCAAATGATTCAGTGCATGAAAGAGCTATGATTCATGAACTGATTTGGATAATTTTGCTAACCTAACCTGTCACAAATCAGACATCACTAGTTCTTAAGAGCAATTTCCATTTAACATAGACTTAGACATATAGAGGGTGTTTATGCATAAATTGTAAAGAGAAAGTAATACAACCCCCCAGCAATTAAATTCTAATGTTAATTAATTATAATTCTACTGTTAAAAAAACGAACTAATAAGCTATTATTTGTGGATCTCAGTGGGAAAATTATGGAACATATGAAATTAAATTTAATTCTCTCAAAAATATGTATTTCAATAATTTAAAGAATGTAGAGCAATGATCATTCAGGGGGCTCAGAATGTTGAGCTCTCACTGTTATTATAACTCAATGTCTTTGTGTTGTATTTCATTTATCTGTGCTTCTCGTAGATGTGAGAGATCGCTGCTCTGAGCTCAGATGCTCTGAAGATGAATGGTGTGGGAAGAAAAATGGTGTTTATGGCTGTATGTGTAACGATGACCTTCCCAGACCACAAGCTGACTCTTTTGGTTAGTAACATTCCACAACAGAATGTGACATATTTTATTTTGGTCATTATTACATTATCATTTTTAATACTTATTCTCTCAGATTTCTCAGAAACCTGTGAAAGCAGCTCTGGCTCCATGTCTGTGTCTCGCTGTCAGCTCTTTGAGGCTGGTTTTCCAGCTGACTTCTTACACCTCAATGATCCCAGCTGCAAAGGAACGTCCGGAATGGCAGAGTGGAATTCTATTTTGATAACGAGGAACACATCTGTGGCACAAATCTTGTGGTAGGACAAATTATGTATAATCTATTAAAAAACACCATCCAAACATTTTAGCCTAAGTGTCAAAATGTTATGCATGTTGTTCACAGGCCAACGGCACCCACTTTATCTATGATAATTTTATTCTGGGGACACCGAGGTCAGAAGGTCTCATCAGCAGAGAGAAAATCCTCAAGCTTTCTTTCAGCTGTGTTTATCCTCAAACTCAAACACTTTCCATGAATGCAGAAATCAACCCACTGGAGACGTGAGAGTCAAATACAAATTCTGATTCCAGCTGCACTGTTTCATTAAAGGAGTAGAATTTTAGCCATAAAGCTTAGTAGTTTTAACACAGATCTATTCATTATTTCAACAGTGTTGTGCACAAGACACCTCCCCGCTGGTGAAGGCGATATCGGGTTCGGATGATTCCATATGAGGATGATGAGTTTACCCGGCCCTTCACTGGGAGAGTGGATGCAGAGCTCGACCAGAAGATGAATGTGGAAGTTCGTGTTGAGGGGTTGACAGCCGTCAGTTTGCCTCAGTTCTGGACACGTGTTGGGCTACACCTGTGAACGATCCTCATTACAGTCTCCGCTGGGATCTCATCGTCAGAGAGTAAAGCAATGTTGTTTTTTCTCTTCCTTAAAGCTCAGGCTTAACTCACTGTAACATTTTTAGGAGTAACTTTTGACCTGCACATAGAATGAAAAAATAACAATCCATATCCATTTTAAGATGAAATGAGATAATATCTTCCAGTATTGTACTACTAATGCAAATAATTCCATTTATTGAATATAGAATGCAAATGTGCGATGATTTACAGGAAATCGCTTTTGAGTTGAATGTGTCTCAAGTAAAATAATTTGATTTGTTGATTCGCAGGTGTCCCAATCCAAATGATGACTCAGTGGAGCTGCTGCAGAACGGCGTCTCGACATCCAGCCGTTTCTCCTTCAGGATGTTCATCTTCACTGCAAACTCCTCAAAGCTTTACCTGCACTGTTCTGTTCACCTTTGCCTTCGGTCAAGCAATCGCTGCTCAACGGTGAGTTTGCATAAACTCATATTAATAAAACTGTGATATGTGTTTCTGTGTAGCTATAGAACTAATGTATGGAAATTTATTGAATGTATCTCCATAGTTAAATGTAATGGTTAAATTGTAAAGGTTTAAGATTTTACCGTTGATCAAACATTGAATATTGGATAAAAAATGTTACCCTTAATGTCCATGGTGGTATGGTTTGTCCTGTTCTGGAGACTTTATGCCCTCCTTTATGTTTCATGTTTATTGATAATTATCATGGATTCACAGAGATGGATTTTCGCCTTTCTCTTTTAGGACTGTGACTCTGAACATCACTGGAGGGAGCGCAGGTCTCTGGACTTCCATGACAGTGCTTCCATATCCATGGGTCCTCTGATGTTGTCTGAAGGCAACACAGGTGAATATTTAATTTAATCATTTGTAAACGAAGGTTTCTGTTGATTTCTGCTATCAATACATTACAATTCACTGTGCATTATATCCCCTCTCCACAGATAAGTGGGTCCCAGAGCAAGTGAAGGTGTCTAAGGCTTCTAGTCTGTGTGCTTCTCTGATGCTGTTACTTGTTCCTCTTATCAGTTTCCTGACCCTATTTTAATGTTTTTACTCAAACATAATGTAACATTTTGTATGCATAATTTCTAATGCCATTTTAATGAATGTTTGAGGGTAACTAAATTTAGGGTTACTAAATTTCTCCTTGTCATAAATGTTATTTTATGTTCCATAATCAGGTATTTAATCATTTACATTAATTGTTATATACTACATGAATCTAATTTTACTTCAGAGATTGTGTTACATTACCAAAGACAATCAGATTATTTTTATTTGCTTAATCATGCAGAAACATTAAAAAGTAATTCTTGTTCTGTGGTTGCTTTTTTTCAATTCAACAACATTTTCAAAAAAATGGGTAGCAGACTTTTAGAAATAACAAACTTGAAATATGTGATAATGAGATCAGGGTCAGACTTTGTTTGCACCTCATTCAAAATTTTAGAAACATTGAAACTGTACAACAGTTTACTGTACTCAGATTAAATTAATATTATAAAATGTATGACAATAATGACACATTTGACAAACAACCCGTTACATATTACCTTCTAATTGTTTTAAAAGCACACAAGAACTAAATAAAATACAAACAGGCAAAGCATGATTGCAAGCAGTACTGTATTTGACTGAGATGTTTATGTCACATTTGAATCATGATAGAGAGTCACGTCGGTAACACTTTAGAATACGGTTCCTTCATTAATGACACAGGAACAAGTGACTAATGCACTATTAACATTGTAGTAACTATTATTACCTAACAAGACACTGATTTTGTAAGTAATAGCGCTCAGCTGAAACTGGTAGTTCACTATTAGCTAATTAATAGCTACTATATATATATATATGAGAACTACTGTATATGGGTTCATAATTAAAGTGAATTATGCAAAATGTATAATTAATTCTGAAATGAAAATCACGGTAACCCACTAGTAATGACTCAAGTACTATCAAATTGTCACAATGAAGACGGGAGGATTCAGTTGCGGAAAATAGAAGGTTTATTACAAAAATAAACAGTGAGAGAAAACTACGGTGGAGCTCTCTGTAGGCAGAGGCGGGTAGCGCAGGGAAGCAATGGGCAGACGAGTCTCCGGCGTTCGGAGTCCAGGAAAGCAGCAGGGCTCAGGAATCGCAGAACCAGGAACAGGAATGGACCGAAATCGCCGACCCGAACACGGCAAACACTGCAAGGATCTGACAAGGGAGACAGCATGACAGGATCTGATATAGCCCACAGTAATGACTCTCAGCTGGAGCGAATCAGCCTCAATCACACACACCCACAGACACCTGCTCACACATACGCACACGCACACAAGACACGGTGAGGATGGGACCGGGAACCCATGAACCGTGACAGTACCCCTCCCCCTAGGAGCGCCTCTCGGCGCTCCCAGCCGACCTTACCTGTTGATTGTAATCATCAATAAGGGAGTGATCCAATATGTCCTTGGCCGGAACCCAACTTCTCTCCTCCGGACCGTAACCTTCCCAGTCCACCAAGTATTGAAATCCTCGTCCCCTCCGCCTCGAGTCCAGAATGCGATTGACCGAATAGGTGGGTTCCCCATCTACGAGTCGCGGCGGGGGAGGAACCGGAGTAGGCGGATTAAGGGGAGACCGAAAAACGGGTTTAATTTTGGATACATGGAATGCGGGATGAATTCTCCTGTACGCAGGAGGGAGTTTGAGGCGGACTGTCACCGGACTAATAATCTTAGTGACAGGAAATGGGCCAATAAATTTGGGAGCCAACTTGTTACACAGGACCGGAGTGGAATGTTCTTGGTAGAAAGCCACACTTTTTGACCAACGACGTAGACGGGAGGCCTCGACCGGTGGCGATCAGCCTTAGCCTTGGTGCATGCCCCCACCCGGAGGAGAGTCTCTCGGGCTCTCGTCCAGGTACGGTGACACCTCTGGACAAAGGCGTGAGCAGAGGGGACCGCGACTTCAGATTCCATACTAGGGAAAAGAGGTGGCTGGTAACCTAAACTACACTCAAACGGCGAGAGGCCCGTGGACGACACCTGTAACGAGTTATAAGCGTACTCAACCCATGAAAGTTGCTGACACCAGGAAGTGGGATTCTGAGTGACCAAACATCGCAACACCCTCTCGAGATCCTGGTTGGCTCGCTCAGTCTGCCCGTTGGTCTGAGGGTGAAACCCAGAAGACAAACTCACAGTCGCCCCCAGTAGTCGACAAAACTCTCTCCAAAATTTGGACACGAATTGGGGACCCCTGTCGGAAACCACGTCTGCCGGGAGGCCAGTGGCGGCTGCTGATCTTTTAAAGAGGGGAAGCTCATTTTCGGCCTAAATCATAAAAATTGTCCATTTATTTATATGTAAATTCTGCCCTACGTTCCTTTTCAAGAAAATGCTCTGTAACCCTGTCGTACCAACTAGGCGTCTTTTCCAGTGACTTGACCAGTGTCCTCTCAATGGCCAGCAGAGCTAGGCTGCTTAAACGGCCTTGGCCCATTGTGTTACGAGTGTAGGACTTGAGCCGCTTTAAACAGGAGAAGCTCCTTTCTACACCTGCTGTGCAGTTTGCTAGCTGGCTAGTTCAGACTATATGAATTAATGAACAAACGATCTAATATATATATATATTTAACTCAACGGGAGGAAATGTGGGAATTATGTTAAACTGAAACAATGAATGTGGTGTGAAATTGTGTGAAATATACGATGAAGGTTGCAGCAGTTTGTCTTTCGACTACACATGCAAAATCCGCGATGGGACTGAGTTGGAAATGGAGACACAGAGTGATACGCGTCATAATCTGAAGACCACGCCCACGCCCACACCAACCGTCTCTTTGCATTGCGAGAAGCTGCCGCCTCCTTGTCATTTATTTATAACAAAAAAAAAAAAAATGTCTAAAAGCTGATATGTGACAATGTGTATAGCAAACAAGCTAAAAAAAAACAATAAATACGTTTTTATAAGCTGTCGACCCCAAAACACGAGCGTTTTAGGACATAAAAGTGGATTAAAAAGAGATGACAGACCCTCCAATCATCACGCAGACGCTCGGAGTCCGGGCCAGCCCACTCCTCCATTCATCCCAGAGACGCTGAGCGTCCGTGGGCGGGACATAATCGCAGCATTATCCAATGACCGTCTTGTTTCTAAGCACTGAAAAAAACTGTTTAAAGCAGCCCCATTGAAGTCAATGGACGCTGGGCTTCAACAGAGTAATGCACTGTACGCTACGGGAATGAATGAGAAGGAAATCGAGTCAGCCGACCTAAGTAGCTGATTCTGAACGAAATTGTTTTCGTTCGAGATGAACGTGTTTAACGCATTTTTAGTCAATAAAATGTTAACATAATAGTACATATATTTGACCATTCATTTTTTGACAATTATAGGGGAAGCTGAGCTTCCCTTGCAGTCTTAAAGAAATCGCGGCTGCAGGAGGCCATGAATGCGAAAGACGTGATCAACTACAGTAGTGGCTGTCTCCTTGGCTGTGGGCAATTTGGGCAAGGGGATAAAATGGGCCGCCTTCGAGAACCGGTCCACTACGGTTAAAACAACCGTATTACCCTGGGAAGGGCGGGAGGGCAGTGACGAAATCTAGCGCGATATGG
>QVTF01005124.1:0-5000 GCA_003573665.1 Oxygymnocypris stewartii
GGGAGGAGAGGGGGAGAGAGAGAGGGAGGGAGAGAGAGAGAGAGAGGGGGGGAGATGAGAGAGGGAGGAGGGAGGATGAGAGAGAGGAGGAGAGAGAGAGAGAGCGGAGGACGAGAGCGATATCGAGATGAGAGAGAGGAGGGGGAGGGAAGGAGGGAGGGACGAGTAGAGAGAGAGAGAGAGAACAGATGGAGGGGATGGAGAGAGAGAGGGAGAGAGGCGCGAGAGAGAGAGGAGGGGGAGGGAAGGAGGGAGGAGAGAGCGAGAGAGAGAGACAGAGGGAGGGGGAGGGGAGAGAGGAGAGAGAGAGAGACGTTCACAATATTTCTGCTTTCTTTATCTGTTGTATTCATTTTGCTTCAATGTGTTATTTTAGTTTTAGTTTTTTTTATTATTTGTAATTTTACTATTATTAATAAGGTTGAATTTGTATAGTTTTCATTTGAATTTTAGTTGAAGTAATTTTGTTTTGTGGTGTTTATTAGATTTTGTTATTTTTAAATATATTTAGGCTTAAATTTATGGTCACATGACATGCGGATAAACAAAGTATTTCAAATTTGTTTTGTCAGAGGTTTTATTGTCAAATAATTTACTCATTTTAATTTTAATTTTTTTATGATTTAATAAAATTTTACTCGGGTAAACATGTATCTAAAAGTGGTCAGAATACATCACCTAAAATAAGTAATCTAGATTATATTATTAATACAACTGTCATCATGTCATTTGTAATCAGTAACAGATTACAATTTGTAATTAAGTAAATTAATTAAATATATATATATACAAATATTAAATTTTTATTTTTAAGTTATTGTAATTTTATGTGCTTTTGTCAGTTTTTTTTATTTCTATGTTTATTTATGTAGTTTTAGTACTTCACCTTAAACTTACTGTATTTTATTTCAGCATTACTTCAAGAACGAAAATGACTTTTAATAGTTTTAGTGAACAACAACAGCCTTGTTGAAATCAATCACTAACCCTAACTATGATCAGTAGTGTAGTTATAGAGATGCTTGTCTTCTTTAAATGTAAAGTTGCGTGAGTGTGTTGTTGATGAGGGAAAGCTCTGTCTGTGTTTGGCCCGTTTGGACCGCTGCCAGTCAAAAGCACACGGCAGCAGACGCTTTCTGCTCGCTCTGTCACACACGGTGTGTGTTAGTGTGTCTGGCAGGCAGTCAGGGTCGTAGAGTCTAGTGGAACTGATTGTTACACTCTCAGACATTTCTCATCTTCACTACATCTTTCCTCCTGCACCTGAAATCTCACCATCAGTCTCACTTCTTCTCACTGTCACACTCCCTCCAACCAATTTGAAGCCCCCCCCCCCCCATGTCCTCCTTTTCCCCTTCCCACAATTTCACAAAGTTTCTCTGTATTGTTTCCATTTCTGCAGAGAAAGGACATATAAAACGATATAAAGAATAAAAATGGTTGTTTTGCTGATCTTCTTGTAGCCTTCAACTTTCTTGTGTAATGAAATAATTTTCTTGTGACATTTCTCTTCCATGTGGTGCCCACTGCTGACAGCATGAAATGGGAAGGGGTTTTCTTTAAGTAACACCCTTTTATAGTCAACTGTCTGCTGAACACCTGTGTAATGAATAATTAGACTCACCTGTGGTTGAATTCTTGTTAAATTAGACATTTGTAGTCTAAAATTTAGCTTTGCTCCAGAGACTTTCAGTGGGGTGTACTCATTTTTGCATCACCCTAATTTGAGTAAAACTGAAAATGTTGTTATCTAAGTTATATTATTAACCTTACTTTCATGTTATAAGTTAAACAGATGTTATATAAAACTTAGTCTTGTCAACATTTTGGAAAATGTTTTTGTGTTCATTGAGATATTGTTTAAAATGTTACTTTTCAAAGGGGGTGTACTCATTTACGCTGAGCACTGTATATATATATATATATATATTTATATATACAGATATGCACACTTTGCTATTTAAATATTTTTAATAATAGTTAAAATAATAAATAGTAATTAATTCATATTGGCTGTAATAATTAATTAATTGAAAATATGTAAAATTTACAAAATAATAATTGATGCACAAAAACAAGCTTTGTTTTCTTTATGCAAAGTATGTTCTTGACAGGCACTGAGAGATTCAGCCAGAGCGAGTGTTATTTTTCTTTAATCGATTCCTTCTCTCTGTGTTCTTATTATGAATAAATTGATTTATTTTTCTTTAAATTTCACTTTTATACTCTATTGGTATTCGTCTCGTATTCCATTCAGTTTTTCAGCCTCTCTTTTCAGTCTCTTTCTCTGTCTCTGGGCAGGCATTGATTTTCTGCAGAGGTGTGTGTTGTGTGAATGTGAGAATGGCTGGGATAACAGTTGGGGTTCATGCAATCATGTGGATCCAGATTTAGTCATTTAAAGACTGTTATTTATAAGCATGTAGAAAACAGGTACGTTCTAGAATTTGTCCGAGTTTTTGAAGCACTCACGCCATTCCCCTGGAGAGCAGAGCGACTTACTGAGATGTTTTCTCTGTGTGTGTCCAGTAAACGCACAGCGCTGAATCGATAGAGGTGGTAAAAGACTTCTAGCCGCACTAAGCCAATGTCCACTTGATGGCAAGGCAATTTATCAAAGACAGAGTGAGCGAGAGAGGTAGAGAGAAACCATTGTTTCAATTGCTCAGATGATGCAAGTACACTGGGCACTTTAACACATACTGCTGTGCTAGTGTGTCTCTCACATCAGTGTGAATCACCTGTTTGTCTTTTTATATCCATTTTACACCTATTTCAGCAACTGCCCATTACCTGTTTTCTGACCTTTGAGAAGGTACAGTTTCAAAGAGTCTTCAGACATTACAAAGTGTGTCTCTGAACACTCAAAGGAACACTCCACTTTTTTGAAAACAGGCCCATTTTACAAATCCTTTAGAGTTAAACAGTTGAGTTTTACTGTTTTTGAATCCATTCAGCCGATCTCCGGTCTGGCAGTAGCACTTTTAGCTTAGCTTAGCATAGATCATTGAATCTAATTAGACCATTAGCATCTCGCTCAAAAATGACCAAAAAGTTTCAATAATTTTCTTATTTAAAACTTGACTTCTGTGGTTACATCGTGTACTGAGACCGACGGAAAATGAAAAGCAGCAATTGTCTAGTCTGATAACTATATTCTCATTCTGGCGTAATAATCAAGGAACTTTGCTGCCAACTATCATAACTAGTTACCTAGCTGGGCACTACTTTCAGGCACTGCGTAATATCATTGCACCTGCTGCACCCATGGTACGGCAGCAAAGTTCCTTGATTATTACGCCATAATGAGAGTATAGTTCCTAGCCAAATCGGCTTAGAAAAACACTACTTTTCATTTTCCATCGGTCTTATATAGTACACGATGTAACTACAGAAGAGTCAAGCTTTAAATAAGAAAATTATTGAAACTCTTTGGTCATTTTTTAGCAAGATGCTAATGGTCTAATCCCTTTCAATGATCTATGCTAAGCTAAAAGTGCTACTGCCAGACCGGAGATCGGCTGAATGGATTCAAAAACAGTAAAACTCAACTGTTTAACTCTAGGGGAGTTGTAAAAAAGTGGAGTGTTCCTTTAAGAGACATTCCTATAACTGCTGTCAAAGTGTGGATTCAAGAAAATCAACCAACATTAACAAATGCAAGAAACAAACAAAATACATTTTAATTACATTTTTATTTAAATACATTTTTCTTACCCCTTTGGTAGATTGTTTTCTAGTTTAATGCTTAAACTTACTTAATTTGGAAACAGTTTCCACAATAATTTAAGCATAAAACAATAAAAATTCCAAAGAAACCCATTTTAGTTTTTTTTAACCCATTGGCAGTTTTGTTTTTTCTTGTTTTGAGCACACATTCGCTTAATTTAGATATATAAACTATGTGCTAATAAAAGTATTGATTCTATCTGACTAACAATAAATAAAACAGAAATTACTTTTTTACATACATTTATGTGCATATGGTCCTTTTGTGAATCCGGTGGAATGTTTTCTGCATGCATAATCTAATATACTAAGATAAGGTTTATTTTATTTTATTTTGCAACAAATGCTTAATAAATGATGAGTCTGAAGTGCAGTGAAACACTGGAATTGGCGTTTATGTTATTGAGCCAACACCCAGCACTCGTCCAACAAAACCTCACATTTTCATTAATATTCATGTTTTAATATCCATTTTCATAATGGAAACACAACTCCATCCACTTGCTAATTAAATTAAATTCAGATTATTAAAAAAAGCTAATTTAATTAGATCTCTTTCCTCTGCGGGTAGAAGAAAGAAAAAGCCTTTAGGAAAGATATAAAAAATATCGCTCATGTTCTTTGAAGTGTCTGAGACGTGCAAAGACCAAAATGTGTCCCTCAGGCCAGTGGACCCTCAACCACATATATTTTATGTAACGCATTTATGTATTCGTGAAACTACATTATGAAATTAATTTTAAGGTGGGGTGAAGTTCTCCACAGGGGAAAAAGGCTCTTTGATGCTTAAAATCTCCGTATAATCTTTAAGCTATCTTTGCATCTTCTAATGCTGAGCTTGTAGGTAGCACATGTACAGTTATGGTAATGATGATTTCAAAGGAACAGACTCAAATGAAAAATGAATGCAACTGCACTGCTTCAGATCCATGTTATCTATATATATATATGGTGTTAAATTAGCTTGTGGTTTGATGTTCTGATGTTTAAGTTGATCTTTCGTCAGTTTGTGTGTTTAGGACAGCAGAACTTTGCTCGTCCTCTGTGCCCAATCCTTTCGGGGTAGTTTGTGTTTTAAAGCCCCCTGCCATTTTTCTGATGGGTTTTTAAGTGGTCTTTGGCAGGGACGTTCACGCAGCACACTGCTAGTTTTGTGTTGCTCTATGTTTGTGTTGTTCTCTCAGATAATTAAGTCTTCCCTGCTAAACAAACACTCTCTTAATGACTGCACTGTTTTCTCTCTCTTTCTTTATTCTAAGGCTTTATCTTCA
>QVTF01005124.1:7500-10000 GCA_003573665.1 Oxygymnocypris stewartii
TAGGAAAATTATAAATAGACACAAATGAGTCAATAGTGGAAAAGGTAAATGCAAATAGTTAAATGTATGTGAATTAAATTATTAATTAGCAGCTTAAATCATTTGGTCTTTAAAGAATTTGTTAAGAAGAAAAATTGTTAATATAATTTTAATAATAAATTATGAAAATAAATAATATATTCTTAATTTATTTTTATCAATTATACTTAAATAATTTATAAAATGTAAATTAATTATATAATTATATTGTATATATTTAATTTAATTTATATTTATAATTATTATTATTTTTTTTCATTTAATAATTAATTTAGTTTTGTTATATTTTATTATATTTTTTTTATAATTATGTCATTATATATTATATAATTAATATTGAGATTTCCAGAGTTTATTGGACCTTATTCCTCTAAGAAAGACTACATACAATATGTTGTATAGGAGAACAACAGAGATCTCTGTGTTAATGGCAGGATCCACGAGCTGCTCTTTAAGCAGGCTTCTTCTCATTCAGTTCTCTCTCTTTCTCACCTGTCTTGTCAGAGTTGCAGAGCAGCGTTTCTTTCTCGGCTCTCTGTCCTGGACTAGGCCCGTGCTTCATCCATGTGGTTATGGTGAACTGATGGGTTAGATTCTGCAGGACGACCCAGTCTGGGATCTTGGCAGCTTGATGACCATCGAAGCGGTATGTGAGGTCACTGTCCCAGCCGCCATCCGTCACAAGAGTCGCCGTCCAATTAAAAGCTCCGCTGGGGGCCGGCAGAAGATCTGTGCTGCCTGAGGAAGCTCCTGGCATGTTACCGTTTAGAGATACAATACTCATATGAAACACAGATCACAGCTGAGGAAGCTTAAATGGACTTTGACGTTCAAATGAAAAGCCATACAGATTTTGATATTTATTCATTTGTACAGAATTAAATAGGGTTATTACAATGTTTACTATAAATACTGTGCGTAATAATGCATCTATGTGTCATATACATTTGATGTAATTTATACTTTTGTATATAAAATAATTAATTTATTAGTATTTATATATATTTTATAATATTTATTGAATGTAATGTTTTATGGGCTTAAATATATATAAATATGTTTTATACACATACATTTAAAAAAAACATACATTTATTATTTTTTTGTTATAAATATATAAAAATTAATACTGAACTTCACATTAAATTATACTTTAAATTATACATATATATATATTACAAATAATTTATTTTCATTTTTTAGAAAAATGAACAAAATACACACACACACGCGTAACACACACACACACACACACACACACACACACACACACACACACACACACACACACACACACACATATCATACATATAATTTTCTAATAATATTTACTTAATTTAACAAAACAAATTATATGACATACACTTTATAGAAAATGATCATTATCACCCCATTAATATGACTCTTCGCCCCATAGAGTCCAGTGCATTAGGATATGCTGACACATGTCATATAAAAGGACCGCTAGTCTTCTTGAAGATCTGTGATGAGCTGTGTATTTGTATTTTATAGCTTTATTTGTAGTTTATCAAGACAATCCCTCTGATACGGATGAATTACACCGCTAATGGTTCTGCACTGAGACACATACCTATTCTAGGACAAGGGTGGAGGTTTTGTCAGACTAGTTTAGCCCTCAGGCACATTTGGTAATTAAACCGACCCGAGAGAAATGAGGAAGCGTGCAATGGAATAAATATCTGTTAATCATACCGCAGCGCTTCTGTAAGGATCGTTCAGAGTAAGACTGTCTGTCACAGCCTCTCCCAGCAGCGCTCGTCTCCAGCTCCACTGTGGTCCTGATCCACGACACCGATCCCGCACACGTCTCCAGGTGCATCTTGGGAAATAACCGCTTACTGCCCGTTCCTGGTTCATAGTCAACAAGCTTGCTCCAGCCTGGGAAGAAAGAAAGTTAGATACAGCTTAAATATTAGAAAGAGCAATAATGTCTCTGTGAAGATGAAGATATTGAGGTCACAGTGTTTTCCAGACTTCCACACAATTACCAAGACAGCTTTCCCCAACATGATGTGCATTTTAAATACACAATCTTCTTTTGTGCATGAGCCAAAACATTCACTAAAAAGGATATCTTACTTAGTGATTGCTATTTACAAAGTAAGTACTGTGGCGGGACTATGATATATAGAAATATCATGGTACGCTATTAAAGATGTCTAAAGTGAGATACTATATAGTGTCCAAAAACCTGCAGTCTCAGAACTTTTTTTTGCAAAGATTGTACCTTTAGGGGTACAGCAGCTTAACATGGGCTCAAACAGTCACCTCTGTATCTTCTTAAGCCCTAAATGGTGCATTAGTAGTAACATGTACTCTTACGGTACTATTATTAACCCTTTAGGGATAAAGAAGGCACAAAAGTGTGCCTTTGAGCGCCTGTGATAAGCCGTTTTACCCCAAAAGGTAAAATTTTTGCACATTTTTTTTCTAACAGCGT
>QVTF01005124.1:15000-22500 GCA_003573665.1 Oxygymnocypris stewartii
ACCATTATGCTTATTCATTAATATTTTGAATATTTTTAAACTTTTAGCTTTAATTTTCGTTTGAGTTTTAAAAACTGTATGTGCTTGTCATTTTATTAGCTGCTAAGGCAACATTTCCAACTTTAGTTTAAGTTTTTCAAGTTTAAGTATTTCATCTAATATTAATATTTTATTTCAGATTTCTTTTAATTAATTCATTTCTCCCAAGAAAAAGACTCCAGGACACGTGTCTCCTCTCTAAATTCCTTCTCTACATATTTGTATAAAGCTATTCAAATAGCAGCTGTTGTGTTTATCAGGAGAGGAGCGCGGTTGGCTGCATTTTATTTAGTGATTCTATGGAAACATGGCACAATAGCGCACCGCAGATTTGACTGCTGGGTTAAATGGGTGTTTTGCATCACATCTAGAATGAACATTTTCAGGTCAACAGTCAAAAACAAATAAAAGTAAGAAGTAATAAATGTAAATAATCAAAATAGCCTGCTGCTTTCGAATTTATACTAAACGAACTTTAACAAGAACTGACAAGAAGAGATGATTTGTATTCGTGTCATTTTGTCTAAATCAGACTTTAAATTAGCCAATAAATCAGTGACCTGTGCTGCAGGTCTTCTTGTTATTTTTGCGTCTATAATTATATGAATCTATGAGAAGTTATTTGTGGTCCAGATCTGAACTAATTAGTGTTCTCTGCTTTAGGAGACTTTTTCCCAGGATGAAACGCTTCAAACGTTTCTATTCGTTCTCCATCACTGTCCAGGAGAAGCAGCGAACTTACTGAAGAGATCTCGTTTGTGATTTCTCTCTCCTGCGGGTCATTATAAAGTCTTAGAAAAGTCTTCAGGGAGAGAAATATATATTAAAAAAAGTGTGAAACAAAAAAAAGCGCCTCCAGGTATCCTCACAGCCAGTCTTGACACACTTATGCGAGCTGAAAATACTAAAATAACAAGCTTGCATCATTCATGTCAAAGACAGCATACAAAGTGAGTGATAGGGCAACAGTTCATCTGACAAATGTCAGGATTATAAACAGCCCTGCTGATCTGTGTTATAATGTTGATAACCAGAACATACACAAACACATTTATATATGCATTAGGCATGAAATCTCGAGTAAAGCAGTGTGATTTTGAAGCATTACTGCCCTTTAGAGTCTAATAACTCACATTAATCCTTTATCCGTGTGTGTGTGTGTGTGTGTGTGTGTGTGTGTGTGCATGTGTGTGTGTGTGGTGTGTGGTGTGTGGTGTGTGTGTGTGTGTGCATGTGTGTGTGGTGTGTGTGTGTGTGTGTGGTGTGTGTGTGCGTGCGTGCGTGCGTGTGTGTGCGCGCGTGTGTGTGTGTGTGCGTGTCGGTGTGTGTGTGCGTGTGCTTGAATGTGTGTGCGCGTGTGTGTGTGCGTGTGTGTGTGTGTGTGTGTGTGTGTGCGTGCGTGTCGGTGTGTGTGTGCGTGCATGTGTGTGTGTGTGTGTGCGTGCGTGCGTGCGTGTTGGTGTGTGTGTGTGTGTGTGTGTGTGCACGTATCATAGATCCGAGCTGTCAAAGGCAGATACAGTAATCCTGTGTGGATTAAAGAGATACAGAGTAATGAGGAAGGTCCCTCTTTCTCCACGGTTTCATAACTAACCTCATTTCTATCTCACTCATTCACAAATGTCTTTATGTCATTTAGTTTCAGTCAGCTCACTGCATTCACTCTGTTCAAGCATCTTTATGTGATATCTGCAGGGAAAGAGAAGCGTCTTTGGCTCGGTGTTTGGTAAACAGGTTCAGTGTTCATTAGCAAGAGCTCTTAAAAGCTTTTAAAGCCTGAAGGACAGACACCTGCTTTTCATAGTCAGCACTGAGATAAAACACTTGAAATACCGTAGATACACTAATGTAGAAGTTTCTTACGCTCACCATACAGGAAAATTGTGAAATATTGTCAAATAAAACTTAAAATACTTTTACTATATTAATATTAGTGCTGTCAAATAATTAATCATGATTAATCGCATCCAAAATAAAAATATTTCTTTGCATAATATATGTATGTGTACTGTGCATATTTATTATCTACACATATATATACACACATGCAGTATATATTTTGGAAATATTTCCGTGCATATACATTTATATTTTATATATTATATAAATATATTGAATATGTAAATGTTTTTCTTCAATGTATACATGCATGTGTTTGTATTAATATATAAATAATAATTATACATAGCACACACACATATATATTATGTAAACAAAAATTTTGTTTTGGATGCGATTAATCGCGATTAATCATTTTATAGCACTAATTAATATATTTAAAAAAATAATTTCTACCCGCGATCAAAGATGAATTTTCAGATAATTTCTCCACTTTTCGGTGTCACATGATCTTCAGAAATCACTCGCATATGCAGCTCAAAATATGCAGATTTGCTCATTTATTATCAGTTATTATTACTCATTTATTAATATAGGTTGCCTTTACTATCCATTTTGAAATCAGTTATGATGTAATATTTTCAAACAACATTTATTTAAAAATGAATTTTTTGAATATTATAAATGCTTTACTGTCACTTTTGATCTATTTAATGCATCCTTGCAAAATAAAACTATTAATTTCCTTTTTTAATATTTTACTTATCCTACATTTTTTAATAGTAGTGTATCATGGTTTCCATGAAAATATTGAGCCGCACAACTGTTTTCAAAATTGATAATAATCAGAAATGTTTCATAATGAGCATATTAGACTGATTTCTGAAGATCATGTGACACTGAAGACTGGAGTAATGATGCTGAAAATACAGCTTTGATCACATAAATAAATGACTTTAAAAATATATTAAAATAGCATTAAACGTTATTATGAATTTATAATAAAGTTTTACAATATTCATATTTTTACTGTATTTTTTTTTGTCAAATACATGCAGCCATGTCTCAACATTTTTATTAAAAAAATTCAACTAGCAGGTGCGTGACTTAAAGGACACAAAAACAGAGACCTTCTAAAAGTAGAAAAACAAAAACATTCAAAGAAGAAACTGAACAACAGAGAGAGGTGCGTCAAGCACGGATGAATCATTTATAGTTCAGCGTGTTCACAAACACGACTCAGACATGCATTTATTCAAACACACACTGACTGTGTGATCTCTTCTCTGCGTGTCCCTCCGGTCCCGTGCCACAGTCGTGGGCTTGAATGATGAAGGTGAACTCTCTCTGTCGCTCGCAGTCGATCGGTCCACGCGCCCGCAGACGGCCCTCTCCTGACGTGCGGTTCAGAACCACAGCCTCGAACGGAGCGCCGAGACCCTGCACGTGAAAGCCACAGATTTCCCCTACAGAGAGAGAGAAGACGACAGATTAAGACATTGCTCTGAGTAACCTCAGGGTTATTGCTCATTTTAATCCCACAAAAGCTTCTCGGTGAGAAGGTCTAAAGATGGGCAAACTAGACGTTTTTATGCAGCATTGCAGCATACAAGACTTCTTTCAAAAACATTATTCCAAACGTATTGCCTGCAGTTCAACACTAGACCCTCTAACTCAGCACTCTCTATTTTAATTATATTTTATCTATTTGTTTTCTTTTTTAATAAAAAAACCACTTGACCCTAACACTTGCACTCTCTATTCAATTTCTATTCTAACTACTTGTTTTCATAAAAAGAAAAAAGAGCCTCTAACACTAGCGTTTTCTATTCTATCTACTAGTTCTCTTTGTATTATCATAAAAACCTTGCTACACGTTCAGAGTTTGGCTAACTGTCACAGCACTCACATATTATTGCTCTTTTGTTGATTTTGATTGCTTCAGTTGTCCTCATGTGTAAGTTAAATGACTAAATGTAATGTAAAATATCGATTTGACATCCGCTTATAATGTTAGTCAAGCTGACATCATCACCAAACCTCATATGGAGATCATCCTGTCTAGTAAGAAACCACCTAGCAACCACCCACAACAGCTTAGCAACCATGGAACACCATAATAAATGAGCAGCAAGATCCTAACAGCCGCCCGCGATGCTGATGAGTGAACATCCTCTCTTTTGGTGAAATCTAGTTATTAAAATGATTGTGTGTGTTGTGTCAAACAGTGCTGCTGTCTGGCACAGATAAGAGTATTCTCCATCTCTTCAGAATAAACCCACATATACAAAACAACAGAGACAGAAAGAGCCAGAGAGATGGAGCAAAACACAGCAATCCCTTTCTTGAATAATATTTCACAATCTTTCATGGGCTATCTTTGTGCATGCGCGGATGCATAAGAGTAATGCGGAATAATAGTGCATTCATGCATTAAAGAAAAGAAAGCATTCAGAAGTATGTGAGGTTTTATTTGTTTTTTCAGCTTTGCTTTTATCAAAATTCACTGACACTGATATAACAACACATGTGTTCTTGCATTTATTTTACACTATTTTTTATTTGTTGGTTTACGTGTTTTTTATAAAAGTAAATTTTCTTTAATTCGCTAATTTTTTAATACAACCTGTGCATCAGGCATAATTTGCTTCCTCTATTGGAAGTCACTTTGGAGAAAAGTGTCTACTAAATGCATGAATCTAAATGTTACTATATATCGCAAGCTTTATCATCCTGATGGGTATATTTTGGAATATTGGCGGAATTAAATTATGAATTATAAATTATGAAATGGACATGAAATATTAATTTAAGTTGAATTGTTTTTTTTATTATTATGAGAGACAAAGAGACTGTGGCGTGATATGAGGCATATGAATGATGTTTTCCTGAGTGCTGTGCAGTAACACACAATAATTTGTGCACAAACGTAGAGAGGATGTGTAGTTTGGACATAAACAGACCGTGATGCTCAATATCTGTGATATGTATATGTCATATGAATATGTATACATAATGCTATGCTCTATAGTCATAAATATGGCTGTAGAGATGAACGTGACAGCGTTCGTTATAAAGGCATGAAAAACCAGTATGGAGTTCATGAATTGAAGGCTGGATCACTAAAAGGATTCTCCTCTCTCTCCTCTCTCACTCACTCACTCTCTCTCTCTCACTCACTCACTCACTCACTCACTCACTCACTCACACACACACACACACACACACACACACCCACACACACACACACACACACACACACACACACACACACACACACACTGTATCTCTGTGATTGACATGCTCTCCAGTATTTCCAATAAGCTGTCAGCTGAACACAAAGCTCAGAGAGAGAGAAATCCCTTGAACGATAGAATTCCAGCCCATATCATCTCCTCCAGTCTTCCTCAGACAATCTGTTTCTTCTCTCACTTCTCCTCCTAATGCATAACCATCAGGATATTCTTTAAACCAGTGTCTCTCAACCATTTGCACTGCAGAAAAGACTGTTTTTATACAATACCAACTTAATGTAATATATAAGTATTAAAATCTAATCTCAAAGTTTTATGTTCTTTAATATGTTGTATTTTTTATATACTTTTTTTAAATTAATTGGTGTTGGTTTATATATATGTTGGTGACTGAACACAACACCAAATAATGGGGTTATTATTAATTAAATATAATAATATAATATATATTTTGCTTGCATATGTAATAATATGCATAATATTCATGTAACAAACGCTGAAAAGGAAACTTGGAACATTATCAGTTTTGGTTTCTAAATATCTCGTGCTGCTTTCGGCGATCAATATTCACAACGCAATGCAATTAATGTTGTTTGTTTTGCATCTAATGAAACTAAAAATGTTTTTTTTTACCTTTTAATGTTTTCTTCTGTTTTTATTGAGGTTAAGAGTAGTTCATTTTCTATGTTTCCATCTGTCTAATTGAACTGGCTTCTACTAATGATGAGTTTTTGAGTTTGATGGGACATGTGACCTCATGTGACCTCATGTGACATTAACATCAAATTACTATTTTACTTAGCTATGCATGATTATTAGCTTTATTTGCTTCTTATTACTTGCATTCATCTTTTTTTAATCATACTGACCTGTGCCTCATTTGGAGCTTCGTTAGTTTTCAAGGCATAATATCGGTGCATAGGCCTTTAAAACAATCAAAAACGTATTAATAATCTCCAAAGCTGTGTCTGCATGAAACTACACGCTTTGCTTCCCAGTTAGGTGAAAAGAGTCTGTTAAAAAAGGTATTAGCAGACTAGATGAATGTTTTTGTCTATTGTTGTTTTTATGTTGTGTATAATTTTAAATGTCATGTATGTTTTTGTGTTGACCTTATCAAAGATAATAAAGCTTTATTGAATTTAAAGCCATCTATAACGAGGGTTTCAGATATGGACCATAATATCACATCTAATGATGTAGTTGGAATGAGCTTTTGAAAACCTTTGACACCATTATTATTTCTGAATCGCATGCACAGGATTGTAGGATAACATTATTAGCAGAGGACACGTCTATGTCTACATAAACGGACTGAATGAATGTATGCGGTTACGCAGACACTGACACGGAAACCTCTGTATGTTTATTTAGACACAGCCCATACTATAGATGTGTTTGATCAGTGTGTGATTTATCCTCTCTGTTTCTGTCCATCTCAGAGACGTCTTATAGGTCTTGAGGTAATCGTATACGTCAGCTCTCGCAGTGACCTCTCACCACACACACATTACTAATGCTGTCTTTTATCATTCAAGTGCCTCGTGAGCGTTGACATGCTTTCTCTCCTTCCCTCTGTCACTCTCGCTTTCTTTCATTTCAATCACTCGTTCCCCTTCAGTCTCTCGTCTCTTTTGATTTGAAACAAAACAACATGTGATGTTTCCTCCATTTCTAGTTCTTCATCTGACAGACAAAATAAACTGCCACAGAAATGTGTTGGTATATATATAGATATATATACTTGTACTTTTATTACTTTTTAATATAAAAATAATGTTATATAAACATAATACAATTATTATAATAAAACATTATTATATTTTGTATATAAATATATTATAATATATCATTTAGTAATATTTATTTATTAAATATAAAGATTTTCGACCTATGACAATTATTTTTTTAATCACAAAATGATAAAGTCTCCTTTGTGCCCACCTACTGGCATATGGTCTATTTTTCATTTTAAAACAATATATATATATATATATATATATATATTAGTGGTGGGCCGTTATCGGCGTTAACGTGCTGCGTAACGTGAGACTCTTATCGGCGATAAAAAAAATATCGGCCGTTAATCTATTCTCAAAGTTGGGTTGGGAGCTGGTCTATACTACGCAAGCTATGATGACTTTCACCTGATATTTTAGCGCGGATGTATACCTAGCCGAATTGCACTGTAGGGGGCGAGAACGAGTCTTCGAACTAGAGGCTCGCAGTCCGTGATGGACAGATTGTTAACGGCTGGTCTATGTGGTAATACAATCGGGCAGGACATCCAAACACTCACCTATCATTCATCAACCTCAAATATGGCTTTTCCTCTGAAAGATGTATGTAGTAGCAACTTTACATGGCC
>QVTF01005124.1:27500-29599 GCA_003573665.1 Oxygymnocypris stewartii
GGTCTCTTGTGAATTACATTTTGGAAAGGTCAACCCATATGTGCACCTGATCTGCTCTTACCTTCTTCTCACCATCCACAATTTTTCTTCTTATAAGAAACAAAGCATGCCCTCTAAAGGTCAGGGCCATATCATTTATTGTTTTATGTCCCAGAGAGACCAACTAAAGGCGCTCAAAGCTGAGAGAAGCACAGGAGAGAGAGGTAAAGGATGGAGGACAGAAAGAAAGAAAGATGAGGGAAATGGGGAATGTAAGATTGAATGGGAGCCAAATCACTAAAAATCGACTTCTTTTAGAAAGACGTGGAAAACACAAGGACTTTCATTGACTGATAAACACAGCAGTCCACTTTATACCCTGCAGAGAGGAAAACATATTTATATTACAACTATTACAAATGCTCTAAATCAACACAGTAATAGATTCTCATTCTGGGTCAATCAAAAAGCTCGCCGGCCCAACCGAAAGAGTCTCTTTCTCACACACACAACAGAGGAAATAAAGTGTTAATCTGTCTTAAAGCTGTTTTAATCCGCTGGCAGGCAGCTGTTATGTGTTTTTCTGCATCTCCCCCCCAAATGCATGCTCTCTCTTCCTCTCATCTCATTTCTCTTCTTACCAATGCCATCCTGTTTCATAAAATGAGTATTTCTAGCAAGAATTTGTTTTAATGTGGCTAAAATAATATTAATAATAAATATAAATGTATTCCTTTCCCAATTATTCTCGATGTTTATTTCAATCAGCTTGATATTGATTTCCCACACTGCTTTTGATCAGTTTATGAATCTGCTCCCGAATCTACAATCCTATGGCAAAACAAGTCATATTTTATACTGAGTATGTAATCAAGCGTAACTGTAATCATTTTAAAATGACAAGAAAACAAGTACAGTTGTTCTCGCACGCTGCACACCATAATATAAAGTATGACGTGACCCGTTCTTTCTGTGATTCAAAAACGCACTTCACAACCACCGCTGTCCTATTCATGACAAATGTGACCCTGGAGCACAAAAGCAGTCTTAAGTCGCTGGAATATATTTGTAGCAATAGCCCAAAATACAGTGTATGGGTCAAAATTATCAATTTTTCTTTTATGCCAATAATCATTAGGATATTGAGTAAAAATGATGTTCCATGAAGATATTTAGTGATTTTCCTACCGTAAATATTTTAAAACTTAATTTTTTGATTGGTAATATGCATTGCTAAGAACTTAATTTGGACAACTTTAAAGATGATTGTCTCAATATTTAGATTTTTTGGATCCTCAAATTCCAGATTTTCAAATAGTTGTATCTCTGTCAGATATTGTCCGATCATAACAAACCATACATCAATGAAACTCTTATTCATTCAGCTTTCAGATGATGTAGAAATCTCAATTGCTAAAAATTGACACTTATGACTGGTTTTGTGGTCCAGGGTCACAAATGACTATTTGAGACTATTTCAATTAATCCTATGTATGTGTGTGTGTATATAGTTTTAATATAGCATAAATGTATGTCTTTAAAGTTTTATAAAATAAGTTTACTTCAATTGGTTCACCTGGTATTGTGTTGATTATTATATCTGTTATATAGTTGGTATTTGAACTGCATGTTTTGGGCCTTGTTGTTAACTTTTTGAAATTAATATCTTTATTTGATGAGATTAATGTATTTTAAATTTTTATATTCTTTCTTTCTTTTTATTATATTATTTAACAAGTAAAAAGCTATATTGGTGGCTCCTGAGATATATGATATAGCCGGTTGCTCACTGTGGTCAGTGACCTAAAAGTGATTTCTGATAGAAAGTTGAGAATCTGCTTCAGTGTCTTTTATTTCTACAACATGATGGTCTGCTTTATGAGATATGTAATTAACAGCATATTTCTGGTTTCC
Source organism: Oxygymnocypris stewartii (assembly GCA_003573665.1). Classification (NCBI taxonomy): domain Eukaryota; kingdom Metazoa; phylum Chordata; class Actinopteri; order Cypriniformes; family Cyprinidae; genus Oxygymnocypris; species Oxygymnocypris stewartii. The sequence goes on from QVTF01005124.1 coordinate 29,394, forward strand.
TCAGCATGAATCCAGTTAGTGTTAGTACAAGTAAACAAGGCTCGTGGCTTCACTCCTAACCACAGCGCTCGTGATGATCAGTATTTCCCACAGCAGCAGGGCATTGAAGGAGTGCGACTGTGCCCTGCAGCTTCATTGTGCTGTGATACAGCGGCGCTGTGGGAGCGCAGAGGCTTGTGCTTTTAGAGCCAAAATGGCTGCTTTCA